>CM060681.1:31487979-31537979 GCA_030686995.1 Artemisia argyi | reverse complement strand
TGGTTAAAAGAAATCCACACTGGGTTTGGAATGAGCTCGATATGCGTTGTTCGTGGTCAGTTAATTATTGCAGTTGCATTAGTGTTGGATCGGCGTAGCACCACATCATTTATGACACCATTAAACTCATCACTCTTTTTATAGTCATCACCTAACCCACTGGCCACTATCAAACCTCAAAATATAAAAATAACTTACTTTATAAAAATATATTTTATAGTATATCTCACATAGAGTCACAAACTAAATAAATGATAATAAAAACACCCATGAGGCCCATTTTCCACCTTCGTGCCTTAGTTCTTGTTCGGTGGTGTTTACCACCATACCACTGCCAAAAACTCCACCACCGCGCGTGGTGGTGAGTTGCTTTTATGGGGACCGCGCGCCAGGAGGTGAGGTGGAGGTAGTGCACTACCTAACATAAAACCCGGTCTAAGTGTAATAAGGAAGCCTCATGACGGCATTCAACACGCCACCTCAGTGGCAACTCAGTTTTCTCTATCTACAACCAACTTCATCACCAGCTTAGTGTAATAAGACAACCAACTTCACCGCCAAAACATACCTCCAAATATATCCTACAAAAACCATTTAATAAACACATGCACACACACAAAACAAATCTCCAAGACTCGGTCGTGGGCAAGACCAAGTCTTGCTTTTCAACCATCAAAGACGCGTGCAATTGGGCAAGTGTAGTAAGGCACGACTCGTCTTCAACTTGCCACATGGGCTTAGAACGCATCTTCACAATGCTATTACGGGTGGTCTGAGTGTGGGTATTTTATTGGAGAAATGGTTAGTGGTGATGATGAAACAAGTATGATGTAAAAGTGGTAGGATGGTAATTGAGAAAGGAAGTTGTGTTGGTAATTTTAGTGTTTCAACTATTTTAGGTGATTGTGTTTTACTTGAGGCCAACGGCTTTATACGAATTTAGATTAAGACGAGTTAAGAGGTGCGGAGTGCACACTCGTTATAGTTAGCTTAATACCGCCATGACAAAGACGCAGGGGTCACGACCCCTTACAAGATCAAGAGGCAATGCCCCTTGCCGGGTCAAGGTAAATTTTCCAGCCAAAACCCAATGGACGTGTCGTTTACTAACCAACACAATTGTTGGTAAATAACTGGACGCGTCGTTTTCTAAGTTTTCTGATTGATTTATCGTGCCTTAAATTTCAATTTCCAATTTGTCTTATTTAATTAAGAATTTCATTAACCTGAGGCATATAGGGTCGAACAACTTTAATCTGAAAGTGATTACACGATTCAGATTGATATCCATATTATAAACAATTCACACACCAATAAATTTTCCTACAATTTGACGTGGCGGTAATGTGACATCACTAACAGTCAATGGTAGACAGACGGTTGCAATTGATCTTACGATTATCACATATGTAATGATAACCAAACCGATTCTTAGTTTATTACTATCTCACACAAGAATTATGTCACTGTTACTCACAAATAATAAAATGAAACTAAATACGTATTCATTGCATTCATGCAACATAGGAAATCTAATATGAGATCTTGCTGAAAATGAAGTTAGGAAGATTCCGGGTTAAGGGTTTTGGGCTATTGCTATGTGCATAATGGTTAGAATTAACACAAATAACCTAATTAACTAGATATTTCATGTTAAAATTAGGGTTTTTTTTTTTTTAACGACAACTAATTATCTCAGAGTATGCTTACAACAAATCAATCTCACAATATTCAAAGTAGGACTTGAAACCACAACCATAATTCTCTCACATAATTTACCATTACTGTTCCTGATAAGTTTAGGTTGGTCTGACTTACCAATCCAAATTATTGCCCCACTTGTAAATCACTAAAGAACATAATTAATTTGTAATGAAAAAGTATTGTAAAAAAAAAGTAAGCCAAATGATTCTTAGTAATGGCTGTAAAATATTTAAAAAAAAATAATTTTGGATTGAATTTTTTAGAATTTAAAAAACAAAAAGGTAATCCTTTTAAACATTTCACAATCATTCATATACATTTGTGTTTGATATATAATAGTTTGTAAATTTGCATAAATTTACAACGCTTATTATGAAAATAATATTATAGTAGGATCTTAAGATCATGATACGATCTTACAATCTCGATCTTGCAAAAATAAACGGTCATCAGTGGTATCCTGATCTTAAAAACATTGGTTCTTATGACTATTAACTATTGATCTTACAAACCTACTATTAATAATATAAATAGTGACCTTACAAACTTAGTCTTATCTATCATTTTCATGTTCCATTAAGAAGATACTTTCTATCGCTTGAAGGGGGTGAGAGTTAATCATAGATTTTACAAACATACATGTAAATATCAATAATTTTAGGGTTAATTTCACGGATAGCTCATGAACTTACCAAAATTTTCTAATATAGGTTACAGACTTTATAAAATACCATTATCATCATCCAAACTTTTACATTTGTGTTTGATATATAAAACCATTCATAAATAATAGTTTGTAGATTTGCATAAATTTACAACTTATTGTAACACCCCCAAATTTATGATTTAGCAGCGGAAAAGTAATTTGGGTGTCACGGGGAGGATCGAAGTTAATATCACATAAAACGGCTTAAAAGAAGCGTTTTGAAAGTTATTTGTCATTTAAATAATATTTTTGATAAAAGATGAAACATTTGATTTAAAATCCCATTAAAAGATATAAAGGCTTGTAAGAATGACATATTTGATTTTTACACCATTTTAATTTATCAGAGTAATAAATGCCCGCTCCGTGTCTTGTCCTGCTCCGTTAATTACCTGAGATACACATGCTTAAAAGTGTCAACACAAAGGTTGCTGAGTTCATAGAGTTTTATGGAAAACCATTTATTTTATTAGATTCGGGAATATTTAATAATAATTGTAATAAATACTAACAGTGATAGAACAAGTATTGCGTGATGTTGATTATAATCACAGATAAATCATATATGTATTCAATCAAATTCAAGTATTGGATCATAATCCTAACATGAGATGGAAACTCATGATACTAATGTAGTGAGATTTATAATTCAAGTCTGGTCAAATACCTATAAAGCTGTATCTAAATATATGTTGAATACATATATTTTCTTATGGATATTGCCCCAAGCCTCATGACACGCAAAACGTTAACAAAATACCGTAAAACGGAGGTGATTATCAAGTCAATGATAATATTGCCCTCGTGTAATAGGTGATTTGCCAGTTCCTATTTTTACTCAAATATAGTGTATCACGACTAATACGAAACCACATGCATGTGGCATTCCGTCAAGTATTAGTGGGATAGGATGTCAAGCCTCAACAGGTTTCGAAGCTGTTCACTATATTCGCGCTCACATACAAGTGATTAATGGCTCATGATAGAGGGACTTTATGGCTATAAGGGTAACTTAGGCAATATCAATGTAATAATGTAACTAGAGTATTTGTGCTCTTCCTAGCAATTATTTCTGTTGAAACATAGAAATATCATATAGAGATAATGAAATCATTCAGGATGTTATAGTAAAATCTAATATCATGTCACAATAATCAATTTGGAAACAGTATCATTTGAGTTCAGTATTCTAGTTAAGCAATTTGCCAGTAACATATATATATCGCATCTTAAGTCATAAACCATATCAAAAAAGTATTAATTAGGAAATTGATTTGAATCATGTAAGTTATTCATATACTTATAAAATTATCAAAGTATATGTAAGCATGTATCTCCCCCAAAGAGTTAAAACAAGTATTGGGAATGGGGCTATGACTCACCTTGATTGATACTGAAAAGATGAAAAGTAAAGTCGGATGAGATTATGATTACGGCTTTCAATATACAACCTGATAAATAAATTTATCTGAGAATCTAACCAAATACTATTTGGTAAATGAATAACAATTAATCGTTATGATGAAAAGATGATATGCAAATGAAATGCTTATGTTTATAATAATATGACAAGTCATGGTATTATTTCTAAAGTTTTCCTTTCTTAACCATGATGATAATAGTACGTAAAGATAATTAGTTAAAATATCGTTATATATATATTATTAACGTAAAGTTAACTAATATATAAATAAAATGTAATTAATATGCATATGACGTGATGGGGTGACGAAAAATAGAAAATAAAATAAGAATGTCAAATATAATATGTGGGTCCTTGTCCCTTTTCCAATTTTACACTTTTTACTCTAACGGCGTTAGCGTTGCACCGTTAGTCCTTATTTTATAATATTTGCATTTAAAGTCCACTACTTGTCCAAAATAACTTTCTGAGCTTGGAATATTAACTAATATCAATTTCTACCCTAATGTTTCTGTTTTTACAGTTTCCGTCCAAGTTTTTAAAGGTTGACAGTTTTAGTCCTTTAACGTGAAAATGCGTTACAAGCTTAGTCCTTTTTACACAAAAGTTATAAGAAAATATTCCGAAAATTTCTATAACTTTATTAAGTTCATTATAACTTATTTCAATTGCTTTTTACAGAAAAGAGCTTATTTTTGTGTCAATGGGCCAATTAACGCATACTAACAAGGCCCGTTAAGAAATTTAGAGGCAAGGGCATGAAAATAGTTTTGGGCCTGGACTTGGGCTATTTTGTGATTTTAAAAATATATCATATGGGCCTGGTGGACTGTTTAATATCAAAGTCTTATTGGGCTCAAAATAAGCCCAATCGAGTTTAGTTATTTTCTGAAAATGAAATCTAAAGATTTACTAGTGAATGTAGTTTACTTTGAGCTTATTTAAACGCTCACATGAGCTTATGAGGAAAGGTTTAAAATACGAAACATGTAGTTTGCTAGGTGGTCTACTAGATCGTGTAAAAATATAGTATGCTCGTTAAACAAATTTTCAAAATATACGTTCGTTTCTTAGGCTGCTGGAACGTTTGTATATATTCAAAAGATTTGGTAATATTTTCTAAGTGTTTAGCAGATTTTAACGATCGAAACATAGTTTAGAAATGATTTTGTATGATGCGTGAAACATGAAAGTAAAAATGAAACGAGTGTGTATCGTGACTCCTAGGCCTTCCAAGATAGAGGCTAGTTGTAAAACCTCGCAAAAATCCATATAATTAACAATGTTTAATTATATATTAATCTCTGTCATTATTTTAATCACCATTTTTACAGGAAAATTTGAAATTTTCTTATTATATTAAATGGTCACGATTACGATATCACAGAACTCACCAAACGACGAAACAAGTTCTCGACACGTTTAACAAAATATTAAAAATTTACTAATCCTAATTAAAACTAATTACAACTAAACGGGCCCTAATATTTTCAGCCCAAACATTTCATTTTCGGTTACTATTCATCAGCCCAAACCCAATCGGCCCAAACCAAAATCCATTTTATGATTTATATATAGTTCGACTAGTAAACATGCTACAAAACGCCTCTCGTTCTCTCGATTCTTAAACACGACACCTATATATTTTTGCACCATCTCGTTCCTCACCTGGTAAACTATTAACGTGTCCAATCTCAGAATCACATGTCGAGTTTTGATATGTTTTTGAAGGGCAAAGTGTTCGACCAAAACAACTAACTCGACATATATATATATATAAATAATTCAAAACTCAACCGTTTTAATCCCGGTTTGTTTCTAAATGATTCTAATAAAATTTCAAGTATGATTTCATGATTTTATTCGAGTTTCATTAGCTAGAATCAAGTCTCACACTGAACAGCTAAAAGGGCAGATGCTGAGAGACGAACAATGTATGAATTTGGAATAAAGATTAATGAGATAAAGGACAACACCAACCAGGAGCTTGGAAGCTTGGACTCCAGGGTCCGTTATGCAAGAAGAGAACACGGTCATACACATGGTAGAGTTGAAGATATTGAAAGAACCCTATGGATGGCCAGAGACACAGCCAAAAATCAGGGTCAAAAGATTTCTGCATTAGAGACTATGTTGGCAAATCAAATGAACCTGTGTCAGGAACGTTTCTCAAACATGGAAGCTGCACAACTTGAACTTGAGAAAGAAGTTAGATATTTACGTCAGAGGCGTAACTAATCTTAAGTTTACAAGTATCCTTGTTGTACCTACTAAACCAAATAGTTTTGGTTAGTATTTCATGTAATGTTCAATAAATCTGAAACTTCAGAACTTGTAACCGAATCATAATGTATAATAACCTCCTTTCTGTTATATCTCTATGTTATGAATCAATCTTTCCTTTCATATCAATCATGCATGTAATGAATCCTCATACTTTCATGCAAAAATCTCATCATTTGTTATTTTCTTTGATAAACAAATGATTCTACGCAGATCAATGGAGTATTAATAAAAGATCTTGTATCGTTTACTTTGCAAAAACAATCAGCCAAGTTATTAATATTATGTTTACATATGTAATGTTATTCAAATCTACCGTAAGATTTCTTTCAATCGTTAGAATTTCTTAAACATACCATAATTAAACCAAAATCTTAAGAATCGTCTAAAAATCAATTTTTGAAAGGGAATTTAAATTATGGAGAAAAGATTATTGAATTTCAGCTTTAGTAGACAAGTCGGTTTGTTCCTTAGTAATCCCATATCAAGAGTTGATCATTTATATATGATACAGCACAGACATATCTTGAAATTAGATTACAGTAGGAAATCAATTCAGTCTATCATCAATGAAATAAATAGCTTCATTATTTGAATTATACTAATGTTAGATGGATTCTAAGTTAAGTTTCATTAATGATTTCAGAAGATGGACAACATGAACAATGCATATTCTCCATCATCATCAAAAATCACCATGACTCCTGGAGCTATCAAGAAATTGGTAAATGACATAGTGTCAGTGGTACTAGAAGGGACTACCATAGTTTATCCGAGAAGAGAGACAGGTATACTTGGTAAGCACAACCCTGCAAGTTTCATGAAGTATAGGCCACCTCACTTAAAAATTCAAAAAGGAATGATTAACCCTACCATCAACCATAATCAAAGAATTAGGCACGGGGTTATATCTAATGGGAATAACCAAAAGCGAAAACTCCCCGAAATAGGAACCATCAACCCCATCTACTGCAATATCATCAATGCTCAAGACCGCTATCGTAAACATCTAGAAGATCGTATCAACAATCAACGTCAGCTGGAATACAACCAGAAAGCTAATAGAAACTGCCTCGCCACACCTGTTACTGGAAGTAGTTATCGTGGAAGTCAACCCCTGTGTCAAAAATGCAAGAAGCATCACACAGGAATCTGCATTATTAAGTGCAGGAAATGTCAGAAAACAGGTCACAAGGCAATTAGCTGTAAGACTCCGGACAGGAAATGTTGGGAATTATACTAACAGTTACCACGGCTAGTAAGGATATTACAACTGCTGAAGAATGCACTTGCAGTGGAAACACATTACCACTACTAGTACATATATTACCACTGCTGTTAGGATAATTGTTAGGAAACGTGTAAAGATAAATATAGAATAGATCTTGTGTATATCTTATTCTATTAGAGTTATTCTTATCTTGTAGAAGAGGACTCCTTGTGCTATAAAAGGAGGTCCTAGGTTAAAGTTAGATATATGTTTTTCTAGAGCTTCAAGGTGTAACCCTAGTGATACAAAGATCACTCGTATTATTATCTTTAATAATATTGGAGCTTACAGTTTGTTATATACATTGTTCTCATTCGTATACAACTATTTCATTCATAATCAAACTTCTAAGTATTACTAAGTAGATTCCGCATACTTAGTAATATAACTCAAAGTATCAATCTAACACAGTTCAGGGTGTTTAGATCCATCAGGAAAGGACAACCAACAACTGTAGTATGCCACGGATGTGGTGGAAAAGGGCACTACAAGAGCCAATGTCCAAACTACAATGTCAATTGGAAAGCCAAGACTTTTGCAAGAGAATGAAGAATCTTTAAAGACTTTGATAGTATCAAAGGAATGATAACTAGATTTAAGCAGATGAATAAATTCCTGTTGTAGATAAATAAACTCTAGTTTAAGAATTTCCTAAGTTGTAATCTCTTTCTTGTATTTTACTTTAAGTTACAATGGATGTAACCTAAGTATAACAACTATCTTTCTACCGTATCGAAAAATCTACCTTGTAATATTTCCATAATAATGATAATCTACGTTAATTTCAATTTCTGCCCCATTTACCAAATAACAATATACTATATTTACTCCAGAAATTTCTGATTCATAGTATGAACCCTAAAATTTTCTACTTTATTCTTAAAAGAAATTATGTGTTATATTATAAAAACAACACGTTGAACACCACCTAAAACAATTTAGAGAAACATATGATTGAGCCAAACATCGCATCATTAGTCCTCAATTATACATAGCCTGATCAACTATGTCTAATTTAGGAAGAATTATGTTATGAAAGGAACAGTTATATTTTCAAATTTCTAAATAACAATCTTCATTCAAAAGCAAAATATAGAACTAAAACGAACTGTTCATAAATAATACATTGAATAAACCACAATAAATACCTATCTTATCTCATCATCATGGGAAACCAACAAAAGTAAAAGTAAGAGAACCCAAATAATTCACAAAGACTGATAGAGAACTTAAATAGCGAAAATTTTATTAAAATCCGTGGAAATTAATACATAAACAAATAATTAGCATCGGAAGTGCTACCGTTACAATGATTACAATATAAATCATGGAATCTTCAATAGGTTGATCCGCTATGGCAACAAAGACTCCCACCAACAAAACAATAGCAAAAGCCACCACAGGATGAATCACCCTAATTATACTGAAAGATAAATATAAACAAACCATTAAAAACAATAATGAGACAAATTCCTAAACATAAAAACAAAACGAGTTTTATTTCTTATTCGTTAAAAGTACATAGAAACACGACAAAGACTTAATTTAAAACAACCCTAGCTCAAGATTATTACCCCCATATCTTGTCTACGGTAATAGCAAGAATAGTGAGGGGTACGACAAACATCAAGATCGCGACCAAGAATCCAAAGTCTTCATCTGGAACATACGCTAAGTAGATAGCGGCAAGGACGATATACACAATCGCTAAAATAGTGATGAGGTGCGGCATTTTGAGATGGAAAATGAGAGGAAAATGATTGATGGAAGAAATGGAAATTAGGAAGGGGTATTTATAGGCTAGAATATAGTCGTTGGGTACTATTCTCGACCGTTAGACACTATGCACTAGCCGTTATTTTACTATTCATGACCACTATTCTCAATATTCACAGCCCTTAAATACATCAGTTACTTTGTCTGGTCTAGTACAGGTAAATCTAACTGAATTACGTTTCCTTAATTTTAGGAATAAAAATTTCTCAACAACCCTCTGTTCAAAATTATTTACTCAAGTAATCACGTTAAACTTGAATTTCAGGACGAAATTCAGAATGACATGTGGGTTCTGTAAAACCTCGCAAAAATCCATATAATTAACAACGTTTAATTATATATTAATCTCTGTCATTATTTTAATCACCATTTTTACAGGAAATTTTGAAATTTTCTTATTATATTAAATGGTCATGATTACGATATCACATAATTCACCAAACGACGAAACAAGTTCTCGACACGTTTAACAAAATATTAAAAATTTACTAATCCTAATTAAAACTAATTACAACTAAACGGGCCCTAATATTTTCAGCCCAAAAATTTCATTTCCGGTTACTATTCATCAGCCCAAACCCAATCGGCCCAAACCAAAATCCATTTTATGATTTATATATAGTTCGACTAGTAAACATGCTACAAAACGCCTCTCGTTCTCTTGATTCTTAAACACGACACCTATATATTTTTGCACCATCTCGTTCCTCACCTGGTAAACTATTAACGTGTCCAATCTCAGAATCAAATGTCGAGTTTTGATATGTTTTTGAAGGGCAAAGTGTTCGACCAAAACAACTAACACGACATATATATAAATAATTCAAAACTCAACCGTTTTAATTCCGGTTTGTTTCTAAATTATTCTAATAAAATTTCAAGTATGATTTCATGATTTTATTCGAGTTTCATCAGCTAGAATAAAGTCTTACGCGATTTTTTCCAAATCGTGTATATATACATATATATGTACATGTCGACATGTATTATGACTCACAAGACAACCCACCTTTTTCTTAGCTCTCACATTCTTTCTAAAGTACTAGGATGGCAGTAAATATATCAAAGAAGTCTCTCCTTACTGACACAACATAGTAACTAATGTTTGTTGAAATTATTGGAGCCTCACGTATACAAAAACATCTCCTATATCTATCACTCGTTCACCACCTTTCTTCCTTCATAAAATACTTCAAACAACTCTCAAAATAGTCTCTAAAAGTCTAGAGATAATTCATTCGTGCGTTTGGAAGTTTGACGAGAAAACGAGTTTAGTTTAATACTTGGGTTTATAAACGAACGTGTGAATTCTTGTGTTTCCTTCATCACTCACGACCCTCTACCACCTTTGAAGGTGTAGTAAGTTGTCTCAATCTATTTTGAATTCAAATTACACGTTATATTCATTCCATGCACCATGTTTATGTTTATGTCGAGCGTATATAAGCTTCATATGTTTTTATACGTACATACTATCATGTAGAATCACAAACGTGACTAGCCTATATCTTGGAAGGCCTAGGAGTCACGTAGCACACATATTTCGCACTTAGTTTTACTTTACATGCGTCATATGAACTTATTTTAAACCTAGTTTCAATCGGGTATAACCCATAAAATATTTCTAAGTGTTTTTCTTATATATACCAACGTCTCCTACATGTTACAAAATCATCGTATATCTTTAAAAACTACGTAACAAGCATACTATATTTCTACACGATCTATTAGACCACCTGGCTAGCTTTCAATTCCATTTAGACAACTTGTAAAAATACTCACGTTTCAACACTCAAATTAACTCAATTTGATCGACAGTTACAAGGTTTTCAAAACCTCATTTTCATTTAAAAACTTATTATATTCGGTTGGGCTTATTTCAAGCCCAATAAGAAATAACGTTTTACTAGCCCACTGGGCCCATAAGATATATTTTCAGAATCACAAAAATAGCCCAAGTCCAGGCCCAAAACTATTTTCATGCCCTCGCCTCGGTATTTCTTAACGGGCCTTTGTTTTGATTCGTTAAGGCCCAATTACATAAAAAATAAGCTTTTTAGCAAATAAGCTGTTGAAATAAGCTTGTTATAAATTAAATAAGCTTTGGAAATTTTTATATAATTTTTCTCATAATTTTTGTAACTTTGGACTAAAAATGTAACGCGACGACACCTAGAAGGACTAAAACTGCCAAACCTTTAAAACAGGGACTGAAACTGTAAAAACAGAATCATTATGGTAAAAATTGATATATTATTCAATTCCAAGCTTAGAATGCTATATTGGACAAGTAGTGGACTATAAATGCAAATATTATAAAATAAGGACTAACGGTGCAACGCTAACGCCGTTAGAGTAAAAAGTGTAAAATTGGAAAAATGACAAGGACCCACATATTATATTTGACATTCTTGTTTTATTTTCTATTTTACGTCACCCCATCACGTCATACGCATTTTCATTACATTTTATTTATATATTAGTTAATTTTACGTTAATAATATATATAACGATATTTTAACTAATTATATTTACGTACTATTATCATCATGGTTAAAAAGGGAAAACTTTAGAAATAATGACGTATCTCGTCATACTATTATAAACATAAGAATTTCATTCGCATATCATCTTTTCATCATAACGATTAATCGTTATTCATTTACCAAATAGTATTTGGTCAAATTCTCAGATAAATTTATTTATCAGGTTCCGTATTAAAGACATTTCCATAATCATTCTCATAATCTCATCCGACTTTACTTTTCATCATTCCAGTATCAATCAAGGTGAGTAATAGCCCCATTTCCAATACTTGTTTTTAACTCATTTGGAGGAGATACATGCTTACATATACTTTGATAACTTTATAAGTATATGAATAAATTACATGATTCAAATCAATTTCTTTATTAATAGTTACATGATGAAGTATATGACTTAAGATGTGATAAATATATGTTAGGGGCAAAGCTAAAGATACGCAACATATTTCTACAAATAAACACAAGTACGCAACATACTTAGTAAAATGTCAAACATACGCAACATATTTTCAAAAAATCGTCGATCTACGCAATATAAGCTGCTGGCAGCAGGTTACCAGGTCACCTAACTTTAAAAGTTACACCTTTGGTCCCTAAACTGTCTCATATCTCGCGTACATGATCTTATTTTGGTAACGGTCGTTAAAAAAGTTTTTAAAAAAACTTTACCATTTTTTTTAAATCGAGATAAAAAAAAGTTAAAAAATTTTAAAATTAAAAAAAAGTAAAAAAAATTTAAAAATTAATTTTTTTTAAAGTTAATATATTAAAGAAAAATCAAAATTTAAAAAAAAAATAATATTTGCGAAAAAAATATTAATTTTTTTTATAAATACGCATTTTCTTAAAAAATTAAAAAAAAGGAAAAAAAATTTAAAATTAATTTCTTTAAAGTTAATATTTTAAAAAAAAAATCAAATTTTTTTTAAAAAATTAATATTTGCGAAAAAAAATTAAAATTTTTTTTATAAATACGCATTTTTTAAAAAAATACCCATTTTTTTATAAAAACTTAATTTTTAAAAAAATACGCATTTTAAAAAAATTAATTATTATTTATAAAAAAAATTTAATTTTTTTTCGCAAATATTATTTTTTTTTTAAATTTTGATTTTTTTAAAAAATATTAACTTAAAAAAAGTTAATTTTTAAAAATTTTTTTTAATTTTTTTAAAAAAATGCGTATTTATAAAAAAAATTATTTTTTTTCGCAAATATTAATTTTTTTTTAAAAAAAATTGATTTTTTTTAACATATTAACTTAAATAAAATTAATTTTTAAACTTATTTTCCTTTTTTTTAATTTTACATTTTTTAAAACTTTTTTTTAACTCGATTTAAAAAAAAATGTTACAAAGTTTTTTTAAAAACTTTTTTAACGACCGTTACCAAAATAGCATCATTTACGCGAGATATGAGACAGTTTAGGGACCAAATGTGTAACTTTTAAAGTTAGGTGACCTGGTAACCTGCTGTCAGCAGGTCATATTGCGTAGATCGACGATTTTTTGAAAATATGTTGCGTACGTTTGACACTTTACTAAGTATGTTGCGTACTTTTGTTTATTTGTAGAAATATGTTGTGTATCTTTAGCTTTACCCCTATATGTTACTGGCGAATTACTTAACTGAAATACTGATACTCAGATGATAATGTTTTCAAAGTGATTATTGTGGCATGATACTTGATTATACTATAACATCCTGAATGATTCCATTATCTCTATATGATATTTCTATGTTCAACAGAAATAATTGCTAGGAAGAGCACAAATACTCTAGTTACATCATTACCTTGATATTGCCTGATTGCTAGTGGTTAAGATGCATGTACAGTTATCTTTGGGTAGTGGCACCTAGTTGTCTTTATCTTTGGGTAGTGGCACCCAGTTGTTTTTTCTTTGGGTAGTGGCACCCAGTTGTCTTTATCTTTGGGTAGTGGCACCCAGTTGTTTTTATCTTTGGGAAGTGGCACCCAGTTTTCAATATCCATAAGGAAATGTATCTTTTCAACATATATTTAGATACAACTGTATAGGTATTTGACCAGACTTGAATTATATAACTCATTAAATTAGCATCATGAGTTTCTATCTCATGTTAGGTTTGTTGATCCCTTATTTGAATTTGATTGAATATCTATATGATTTATCTGTGATTATAATCAACATCACTCAATACTTGTTCTATCACTGTTTGTATTTATTACAATTATTACTAAAGATTCTTGAAATCTATTGAAATAAATGGTTTTCCATAAAACTCTATGAACTCCCCAACCTTTGTGTTGACACTTTTAAGCATGTGTATCTTAGGTAATTTAACGGAGCAGGACAAGACACGGAGCGGGCATTTATTACTCTGATAAATTAAAATGATGTAAAAATCAAATATGTCATTCTTTCAAGCCTTTATATCTTTTAATAATATTCTAAATCAAATGGTTCATCTTTTATCAAAAATATTATTTGAATGACAAATAACTTTCAAAACGCTTCTTTTAAGCCATTTTATGAGATTATAACTTCGATCCTCCCCGTAACACCCAAATTACTTTTCCGCTGCTACAAACATAAATTTGGGGGTGTTACACTAGTCACGTTTGTGATGCTACTTGTTTAAATTGGTACGTAAATATATATGCCAAAGTATATACGTTCGACATGAATTATACATGATGCATGGAAATGAAATATCGCATGAAATGAAATCAAAAGAGTTCTAGAAGACTTACAACACCTCAAGGGTGGTAGAGAGTCGAGAGTGAGGAAGAAAAACACAAGGTATGTTAACGTTTCGTTTAATGCCCAAGTAACGAATTTATATTAACCCGATTTCCTTGATAGCTTCTAAACGTGAGAGTGATATACTTCGGGTCTTTCAGAGGTGATTTGAGGATAGTAAGGAAGTTATTATTCGTGTTTTGAAATGAAAGAAATAAGAGGAGGAAGATATAGTACATATAGCATGAATATTTAACATGTAAAGGTGCAAATAATTCATAGAAACATAAGTAACTATTCATGTCAGTGAATGAGGAAGTTTAGAGTGAACCTTGATTATTATATCAATATAGAAGGATGTGCGAGAGCTAGAAACATGGGATATTGTCCTTGTGATTCACTTAGATATCGACTAGCCATTTAATACATACACAATTTGAGAAATCGTGTCTTACTTGTTTATAGCTGATCATACTTGATATCTAAACATGAAATCAGGCTAGAAATGTTATTAGAAACTCTTAGAAACAAACGGGAAACAAAACGGTTAAGTATGAAATTATTTATGTGTCGCTTTGGGTTGATTTTGGTCAAACACTTTGCCTTCTAAAAACGTATCAATACACGACTTATGGATCTAAGATTCGACACACTAATAGTCGGCTAGGTGAGAAACGAGATGGTGCAAAGTTATATAGGTGTCGTGTTTAAGATTTGAGAGAATGAGGAGCGTTTTGGAGGATGTTTAGTCGAGTATATGAAGTTAATAAAATTAGAATTGGGCTTTAAGGTTTTTGGGCTGAAAAACTAGTTGGGTCGTTTGGTTGGGCTGAAAAATATTAAGGGTCCGATTAGTGTAATTTAGAATTAGGAAATATAATTAGAATTAAGTGAAATGTTTATGTATCGTTAAACGTGTCGAGAACTTGTTTCGTCATTTGGTGAATTTTGCAATATCGTGATCATGACCATTTAATATAATAAGAAAATTTTCAAATTTTTCCGTAAAAATGGTGATTAAAATAATGACAGAGATTAATATATAATTAAACGTTGTTAATTATATGGATTTTTGCAGTTCTCTACAGTACCCACCCGTCACTCTGAATTTCGTCCCGAAATTCAAGTTTTACATAATTACTAGAGTAGAGAATTATGAGCAGAGGATTGTCGAGAGATTTTAATTCCAAAAATTAAGGAAACGTGATTCAGTTAGATTTACCTGTACTGGACAAGACAAAGTAACTGATGTATCTAAAGGTCGTGAACATTGAAAATAGTGATCCTGAATAGTGGAAAATTTATGGCTAGTAAACAGTATTCTAACGGTCGGGAATAGTGAATTCCAACGGCCGTGAATAGTGTTCTAACGGCTATATTTTAGCCTATAAATACCCATCTCTAATTTCCATTTCTTCCATCAACCATTTTCTTCTTATTTCACATCTCAAAATGCCGCACCTCATAACTATACTAGCGATTGTATATGTCGTCCTTGCCTCTATCTACTTAGCTTATGTTCCAGATGAAGACTTTGGATTCTTGGTCGCGATCTTGATGTTTGTCGTACCCCTCACTGTCCTAGCCATTACCGTAGACAAGATATGGGGGTAATAATCTTGAGCTAGGGTTGTTTTTAAAATTAAGTTCTTGTTGTGTTTTTATGTACTTTGAAATAAATATAGAATAATACTCGTTTTGTTTTTATATTTAGGAATTTGTCTCATTATTGTTTTTAATGGTTTGTTCATATTTATTTTTCAGCATAATTAAGGTGATTCATCCTGTGGTGGCTCTCGCTATTGTTTTTTTGGTTGGGGTCTTTGTTGCCATAGCGGATCAACCTATTGAAGATTCCATGATTTATATTGTAGTTATTGTAACATTAGCACTTCCGATGCTAATTATTTGTTTATGTATTAATTTTCACAGATTCTAATAAAATTTTCGCTATTTGAGTTTTCTATCAGTCTTTGTGAATTACTAAGGTTTTTGTTGATATAAATAATTGACTAAAAACGTTATTCATATCCTTCGATATATCTATGTTTTGATAATCACAAAACGAAAACTCATCAAACCAAAGATCATGACGTAAATAAGTATTTAGTAGTAAATACTCACTTTCATCATCTAATCACTTAAGGTATGAATAAACAATGTGTCTAATGCATTATAAGATCAAAGGAAATTTTTTATTAATCACTAGATCTTTATAAAATGTCACAAAACATTTTATATCTTTTGAAATACATTTTTGGAATTAAAATAATATGTTTAATTCATTACAAATATATGGATTCAAATTTTCAACCAAAAATGGCAAATCTAATCCAGAAAATATTTTCTCACAAAAAGACAAAGCTGGGCAACGTTCAGGAGGGCGGCCCCCTTAATAATTAAGGGGACCGGCACGCTCCTGATTCCCCCCAGCTGTCCCTTTAAATACTGGTTCATTCCACTATTTTTTCACACCTTTTTGTACTCTAAACTTTCTGATTCAAACCTCCATTTCTATCCTCTAAAATCCTTTGATCATATATACATTAATCCTTATTTCAAAGTGATTCAAGCCTCAACACACAAGTGCAAAGAGAAGAATACTTCTATTGATTAAGATTAGAATTATTATAACTCAGTATCATCTTGCTATCTAAGTTGTTTGTTCATTTCACTTTGTTTATCATTTATACTTTGGTGAATAAGGTGTATACATTAGTTGGCTAGACTTAGATATAGGATCTAGAATTGTTGATTGGTTGAAGAGGTACTAGAAGTGAAGAAGGAGAAGAGCATAGAATTAGTGATAGGAGATATTAGAAGTAGTAGCATATTGAAATAGGGGTAAGTAGTGAAGAAGTTGAAGGCTTTAAGTTGTGAAGACATAAAAGACTAGGAGGTGTGAAGATTTGGAAGCTTTGAAGTATACAAGATATAGAAGCTTTTAAAGTAGAAGAATCGTTGTAGTTATATATTGACAAAGGTCCTCAAGTAGAGAGTTAGAAGTATTGAAGTTGTGAAGATTTAGAAGCCTAGAAGTTGTGAAGTAGCAAAACCCTTGGAGTTGTGAATTGATAGAAGTTGTGAAGACGTGAAGAATTAAGAGTTGTGAAGAAGAATAGAAGGCGTAAAAAGGTGTGAAGAAGTTGTGGTGTGATTGTAGTTGTGAGATTGGTTCTAACTACGATTAGAACTTGACATTTAGCTTAGTGTCGTTAACCGGTGTAAGCATAGGTGTGTACGGTTTTCTCCGCCATAAGGGAGGTTATTGACTTAGTGAAGAAAACTCTCGAGCTCGGTGCTCGGGGAGTGGAGTAGGGCAAGGAAGGTGACCTTGTAGTCGAACCACTATAAATTCTTTGTCTCTCGGTTTGATCTTTCCATCTCTCACTATTTGCTTACTTACTTTTTAGCATTTCGTATATAGTTATAATTGCTTGTGTCGTGCATATATTGATTTCACATAAAGACCAAACTAGGTTCCATTCACAACATCAAATTTATATAAACAAACCATAAGGATATACTCATATTAAAACACACACACACACACACACACACACACACACACACACACACACACATATATATATATATATATATATATATATATATATATATATATATATATATATATATATATATATATATATATATATATATATATATATATATGAAATCATAATTTCCACTCAACATTCTATATAAGTAGTGTTTATAAGATAAGTCTGAACAAACTAGTATCTATATTTTTGTATCAAAAATTTTTGTAATTTGCGTCTATTCTTTAGAAGCAAACTTTTATAAAACGAAAAAGACGTAAAAACTATTCAACCCCCCCCCCCTCTAGTTTTCCACAATTGGTATCAGAGCCAGGTTTAGCAAGATTTTTAAAATATATTGTATTTTAAAACTTGTAACGATCTATGGAATTTGAAAAATATTTAGAATGGGAATTTACGCAAAAACTACCATTTTCTGAAAATGATCATTTTCTTGAATGGAAAAATAAATTTGAAAATTATGTGAAATCAATAGATCTTGATCTTTGGCATATCATTTCAATTGGTGATCTTCAACCAACTATAATGGATTTTGAAAATCAATATAATAATCTTAAAACAAAGATCGATAAAAATACTAAAGCCAAATTAGTGATTTACAAAACTCTACCAAGAGTTGAATATGAAAGAGTATTCTTTTATAAAACAGCAAATGATATTTGGAAATGTCTTTTAAATTTTCACCAAGAGAAATGTAAAACCAAAGATAATAAACTTGATGATGCACAAGAATTAGTCACTCTAGAAAATTTGATAGACAAATATTTTGTTGAAATAAACACAAGTACTACTAGTTCAAATGTGATCATTGAAGGTATCAATAACGAAGAATACATGAGTCAAACCCGAGGAAATAGTGTAAATAAATCATGGGGCGACAAGGACGAAAAAGATGATGAAAATATGGCGTGCGAAGATATTCAAACAAATGTAAATACAAGTATTGATGGCAAGGATTACATGCTTCAAGATCCAAGCGAAACTACAAATAAAACATGGAATGAAATGGACGATGGAATTGATCAACGTATAACATGCGAAGATTGTACAACTACAAATAAGGTACAATCCGAAACCAAACATTTTTGCTATGATCAATTTATATTAGAATTTTCAAAATTGGAAAACAACTTCAAACATTTTTGCAACATTGACTCAAAAATTATTTTTAAAAACGAATCTTCAATATCCGTTGAAAATAACTTTGAAAAAGAAATAATTTTAGAAGATAAAATGTCTAGACTTAAAAGTAATATTGAAATTGATCTTGAATGTAAAAAATGTCAAGACTACAAACATGAAATTAAAATGGAAAATGAAAAAGCAAAAATATTAGCTAAATTCGAAAATAGTTCTAAATCTTTAAAATATCTACTTAACATTCAAAAGTCATTTTATGATAAAACCGGTTTAGGATTTACTGCAAACGATCCTTTAACAAATATATCAAAACAAATAAATTTGTTACACCTAGTGGAGAAATTTAGAACTAATATTAATTACATCCATTATTTATTACTCTAGTCAAGAAAGTCATTGTTTGTTAGTTAAAACAAACTATTGATGAATTCTTGTACTTCTCGGCGACATCCTCATCATGTGCATTTAAATGCAATGGATGTCCTTAACTAACCATCTCGGACCCATGAGAATCTGGGTACCAAGCTCCTTTTCATGTTTAGATAGTAAATGAACGAAGAGACAATTACTTTTTGGATCGCTCACTTTGCTATCTTACATTTGATGACTAATGGCTCCTATTACTCTATTTCACATTCTACACACGATTTGCTTATGACACTGTTGCGGCCATTTATTGTTTTGGCGTTATGATCTTCACTTTTGAAGTATTGGTTTTATGGTGTGTTCGTTACTACCTCATGATGAAGGATTCAAGCGCAATTATTCTTGATCTACACGAGTTATGATGATTGTTGTGATCGATTACGTGTTTCGGATCAAGCCTCATTGATTTTTATTGCGTTGGGATTTTACCTTGCTACTTCGACATGCTTTGGGCATACTTTGAAGATGTCTACTAACACTCTCATGCCCACTCTTAAGGAAAAGCTGGACCTGAGGTAAGTTTTCTTTTCAAAAACTTGTCAATATCACATTATATTAAAGAATGTCATAATTAGTATATTAATATGATTAAATTTATAGGTTGCCCTGTTCATAAATCATTAATACTAGTATATGTATACATGTAATTAGGCTAGTTGACCCTCTTGATTTTGAGTCTATTGCCCTTTTTTTTATTCATCATTTATGTTGGAAATCATTTATGACTAATAGTAGAATACTTATCATTTAGGCTAGATGACCATTCTAGTTGCATTAATAGATGTGCTATAATTAAGACTAGTTAGTATTTGATACTATGATGAATTTAGTATATATATATATATATATATATATATATATATATATATATATATATATATATATATATATATATATATATATATATATATATATGTGTTAATCTTGTGTCCATAGATGATTAGCTTTATCCCTCTCAATCATATTACATTAAGATCATTAGAATTTGCCATCACTCATCCATGTCTTTAGTTTCCATTAAAGATGATTATATGTGACAATGGGCTCAACCGATTATCTTGAATATGATAAGTTTCTATTTCAAATCCTTTACTTGTGATTCTTGCTATCAAAAATAAAATATCATGTTTAAAACCTCTTACTTTGAAAAAATAATCTTTCAAATATCCATTTCATCTTTCTTCAAACAACATATTTAACTATAAGCTACCATAACTTTATTTTAATCAAAATCATGATTGGAAAAATTTTCTTATCCAATTTGCCAACATGTCATGAAGCAAAACTCAATCTATTTTACTCTAATACACACTTGAATCTATTTCAAAGCATTGTTGAATAAAACTAAAAACGTTTTCTTAAAACTATATTTGATTATCTCACATGTGTCATACACTTCTATAAAAATGACATTCACAATTTAATCAAATCATTTCATGAGAATCATGGTTTGCCTATATGGATCTTGTTTGTAACAAGTCTTGAAGTGCATACAATCATATCTTCCCATTTGTTACTTGTAAGCACTCATCAATATGTATGAACTAGCCCACATATTATCATATTCATATAGTTGTATATATGATTAGGATGTTTTATTGCTTCCTTGGTTGTTTAACTTAATTGGCCAATAAGTAGATTGCATGTAAATTAGAAATTACTTGTCTACTTAATTTGCTTTAATAACATTCTCTACATATATGATTAGTATATCGTATATTGCCTCAAAGAGTTGAACTTACTTGAATCCAAACCCAAAAACACAACCTTTCTGAAAATTTTCTGCCAAAAACCCAATTCTGGCATTCTGGAATTCACCAGATGGGCGGCCCCCTTAATTATATAAGGCGGCCCCCTTAATGATTAAGGGGACCGGCCATCTGATGGTCGGGGTTACTGTTTTCTTTCTCACTTTTTGACCCTCTTCACCCTATACTTCCCAAAATTCACAAACATATTTTGTCCCATACTATCCTTCAAAATTTACCTTCCTAAACTACATTTTTCCTACACTATAAATACCTTTTTCCCATCATAAATGCCATCACATCCAAACATGTCATCTCCCAACAACCAAAAACCCAAGGTTTCAAGAACCGCAAGGATCTCCGTCAAACCCGTTTGGAGGAGGAAACTTGATTCTTGTCACAACTCAAGTGATGTTGTTCCAAGTCAACCAACAACTAAACCTCAAACCCACACTAATGATTCATCTCACAACCTATCATCTACTCTTGCCTTCATGAATGCTTCTTCTTATGATGAGCATGCACAATCCCAAAACAACAATCCCAATCTCACTACCAATACTTCACATGTTGCTCATTCAACAAAAACACCATCCACTCATGAAGCATCTCTTCCACCCATATCATGTTTTCATGATTACCCAAGCTCAATCATGTCTCCACCACCAAGAGTACCACCACCACATCCTACAACTTCACATGTCATTCCTATGTTGCATGTTCAAACCCTCACCCAAGACAACTATCATGCTCCTCCACCATCACCTTCCTCCGAACACTTGAAGTTCGTTGAGGAGCTAAAAGAAGCCCATGAGCTTAGCACTCTTTTAGCATTACATCTTGCTCAACGCAATTTGGATCCACCTCAATCAAGCTCACCCTCATCACCACACAACATAAACCAAATTGAGAAGCATGTCAACAATTGCCCTTGTTGTATCTTCCTCCAAAAACAAACAATTGCATTGAATGAGCACTTTACTTGGATTGAGTATCTTCTTACTAGATCTCAACAAACACCATCACTTGAACAACATCAAAACACTCAACCAACAAACCCAACTCCAAATTCACCAAACTCACCAACATCTTTGAAACCAAAAGTTTACCTCCATTAAGCCACCAACATGATCCCCATTTACCATTCTCACCCAAGCATTCTATATGCTTATGCTTATTATTTTTCAAATAAAACACCTCAACCGTTTTGGGATGCAAGAAAGTTTAATGACACTCTTTGTTGACACAATAGGATATTCTACTTGGTTTAGAATTCTAGCATTATGGTTTATGTAACAATGATTATGTGGTTGACATAATCATTTTGAATTAATGAATGGTTTAATATGTGTTTCAAATTCTCCTTTACCATGCTTGTTATTTGTTGTTAGTATGTTATATATTTTTGCTTGTGCTTCTAATATTTTTCTTGCAAGAATTCCATAACTCGAACCCTTGGTGCCCTCAAACGAGGGGGAGCATACATCAAGGGGGAGCTTTCATCTTTTCGGCTTAAACTTTTTTGATTCTACAAAAAGGGGGAGAAGTGAATATAAACTCACTAAATACTTGTCTAAAAATTAATTTTTGGATTTAATGAGTTTAGGTTTTGTAATCATCAAAAAGGGGGGAGATTGTTGATATAAATAATTGACTAAAAACGTTATTCATATCCTTCGATATCTCTATGTTTTGATAATCACAAAATGAAAACTCATCAAACCAAAGATCATGACGTAAATAAGTATTTAGTAGTAAATACTCACTTTCATCATCTAATCACTTAAGGTATGAATAAACAAAGTGTCTAATGCATTATAAGATCAAAGGAAATTTTTTATTAATCACTAGATCTTTATAAAATGTCACAAACATTTTATATCTTTTGAAAAACATTTTTTGAATTAAAAGAATATGTTTAATTCAGTACAGATATATTGATTCAAATTTTCTACCAAAAATGGCAAATCTAATCCAGAAAAAATTTTCTCACAAAAAGACAAAGCTGGGCAACGTTCAGGAGGGCGGCCCCCTTAATTATATAAGGCGGCCCCCTTAATAATTAAGGGGACCGGCACGCTCCTGATTCCCCCCAGCTGTCCCTTTAAATACTGGTTCATTCCACTATTTTTTTCTCACCTTTTTGCACTCTAAACTTTCTGATTTAAACCTCCATTTCCATCCTCTAAAATCCTTTGATCATATATACATTAATCCTTGTTTCAAAGTGATTCAAGCCTCAACACTCAAGTGCAAAGAGAAGAATACTTCTATTGATTAAGATTAGAAGTATTACAACTTAGTATCATCTTGCTATCTAAGTTGTTTGTTCATTTCACCTTGTTTATCATTTATACTTTGGTGAATAAGGTGTATACATTAGTTGGCTAGATTTAGATATAGGATCTAGAATTGTTGATTGGTTAAAGAGGTACTAGAAGTGAAGAAGTAGAAGAGCATAGAATTAGTGATAGGAGATATTAGAAGTAGTAGCATATTGAAATAGGGGTAAGTAGTGAAGAAGTTGAAGGCTTTAAGTTGTGAAGACATAAAAGACTAGGAGGTGTGAAGATTTGGAAGCTTTGAAGTATACAAGATATAGAAGCTTTTAAAGTAAAAGAATCGTTATAGTGATATATTGACAAAGGTCCTCAAGTAGAGAGTTAGAAGTATTGAAGTTGTGAAGATTTAGAAGTCTAGAAGTTGTGAAGTAGCAAAACCCTTGGAGTTGTGAATTGATAGAAGTTGTGAAGACGTGAAGAATTAAGAGTTGTGAAGAAGAATAGAAGGCGTGAAAAGGTATGAAGAAGTTGTGGTGTGATTGTAGTTGTGAGATTGGTTCTAGCTACGATTAGAACTCGACATTTAGCTTAATGTCGTTAACCGGTGTAAGCATAGGTGTGTACGGTTTTCTCCGCCATAAGGGAGGTTATTGACTTAGTGCAGAAAACTCTCGAGCTCGGTGCTCGGGGAGTGGAGTAGGGCAATGATTGGTGCAAAAGTAGTCAACTAAAGTCAACCACAGGTGTGGTCAATATAGTCAAACTACCTAGACCAATGCTTCCGGGTAATATAGGGTATCACCAGGTCGTTATGTCCCGACGAGGCGTGCAAAGGTATAAAAACGGGTTTGTGATCGGGTGAATTTGGATAGAAAGGGGTTTGAGATTGATTACACTACTGAAATGTAAAAGGAAATAGCTTAAGTAAGCTATATTAACCTGATTGTAAAATTAGAAAAACCAGAAACGATTAAAACCTAAAAACGCGTACGTTCAGTTTAAATTTACGTGAGCGTACAAAATAAAAAGTGAAAACTGAAATCTGAAAACCCTCAGGGGGTGAAAATGACTTTTTTACAAACCTAAGGATGAAAGAAAATTTTAAGAAAAAGAAAATGAATTTTTACACTAATTAATTATTTAATATTAATTAAATACTATTTAATACTAATTATTAATATTTAAATAACTTAAATACAATATAATATTAATTTAATACTAGAAAAGTGAAAATTAAATTTCTAAAATTATAAAATAACTAAAAACAAATTTTAAAATTAAAAATATATCTTTTTGTCTTTTTGTGGATTTTATATTAATTAAATACTAATTATATTAATTAAACTATTTAAACTATTTTAAATTACTAATAATACTAAAAGTGACTAGAAAATTATAGAAAAATTTTAAAAATCTAATTAACCATCTCAGGAATCCTAAAAAATTATAAAACATTTCTAAAAATTATATTTAGACTATTTTACTAATTATTTACTTGTTTATTAATTAATATCTAATTTAACTAAATTAATTAAGAAAATTAGAAAATGAATAGTAGAAATCCTAGAAAAATTCCTAAAATTATTTTATAACATATAAAAGCTAGGAAAAATATAAAAACTATGTATTACTTTTTAAAAATTAATTTTGCTATTTAATACTCGAATATTAATTAATAAATAATAAAACTAATATTAAATCTAATAATTACTAAATGACAATATAAAATTCTGGAAATTTTTTTAAAAATACTTTAATATAAAACAAAATTAAGAAAAATATAAAAATGCTAGGTGCTTAATTAAAATCTAAAAAGGAAAATTAAAAAGTTAAATTACATTAAATAGAAACTGTCACTTATTTTAAAATTTGATTTTTCTGGATTTTCTTTTTGAAAACTATTTTATACCTAAAATTAAGCTACTTTTGTGAATACACTTTGAATGGGGCTCAGTAAATAAGCACTACAAGTGCTTATTGCTTGGACAGTTGACTTTGGTCAAACTGTCAAGCAATAAGCTTCAAATAAGCTAGCTATGGGCCCACAGAGATAAATAAGCTACACTAGGATGATGGAACATGGAAATAAACAAAAACAAGCAATGAAGTTCTCTGAATAAGCCAATAAGCTGAATTAAGCAAATCTAATTACCACTCAGATTACACAGTCCAAATGACCCAACTAGGCAAGCCTGTGGAGCCCACAGAAGAGTTTGGAAGTCCAATGTAAAGGCAAGTCCAATAAGCTGAGCATAAGCCCTTTTTAAAAATCTAAGATTCACCCCTTGGGACCCACTATTGAATCCAGGGGAGGGTATGGGAAGTTGGATCAAAAGCTGAATGCTCAACATACAACAGGAAATGGACAAAAGAGATGGGGCATGCAGCCCTATCAAATAAGCTGAGAACCCAAAAATAAGCCCAGAGACTCAAAGCAGGGCTTATTGGCATTCAAATAAGCCAATAAGCAAGAGGTGGGACCCACTATGGAACAATCTAGGGCTGATTGAAAATGGACAATTTAAGGGTGCCCTGGTGCAGGGCAGATACATGTCGTGCAGCTTACTTCAAGCTAACAATTAAGCCCTAAGAAAATTCTCAAAAATAAGCTAATAGTGGGAACCTGAAGTCTAAGTGGTACACTAAAACATATGAAAAGCACAAGGTCTGAATTCAAACACAAAAATCTAAATAATTCTTACAATTTTTGGAAAAACTGAGAAACATGCATTTTGACTTTCCAAAATGAACTCATGGTTTGACTTTTGTGAGGTTTGATCTTACTTTATTGACCGAAATTAATTATATAAGCTCTAATAAGACTAAAATAAGCTAAGTAATCAACTTATACAACCTATGACTGATTATGGATTCAAAAATCCAAAACAGTGAACATTTATGAGGGGTTTTGTATTGATTTTGACTTTTGACTACTTGAAACTTGGATTTAAGACTTTACTTAACCTAATATAGACTAATGCAGTATACCAACAACAAAACAACAACCAAACAACAACAAGATCACCCAGGATCACACTAATCCAAACACCCTTTAAAGACCTGATAACTTTACAACCTAGGATTTTAAAACTAATACTACTGATTTTAAGCTCTAAATAGATTAAATATACTAGAAATGAACTAGATGATCACTACATTACCACAGACAACAATAAGAACAAGTATATGCAAAAATTGAGTTTGTGACTTACATATGGTTCACAGCTGAGACATGAGAAACAAGGAATCAAATCACCCCCTAAGGTCTCCCATGAGACACTACACCCATAAAAATCCAACCTCCACAGATTCGATTACTTCCTTCTTCCTTAAAACTGAATTTTGATTTTATACCTATTTTATTCTATTTTTTTTTTGTATTTTTGTGTTTTCAAAGTAAAACAAGGTTTTATGCTTACTGAGCTATTAGGAACTTATTATTAGGCTAAAGTGAGTGCATAAGAACATTTAACAACAATTTTTAACAATCTGTAAGCTAAAATGAGATTTCAAGTAAAAAAATGCCAAAGTGGAACTTGAACTGAAATTGCTTGAAATTGATATTAAAGTTTACTGAGAATGCACTGAAAATTCTTAATACAACGTTATTTAGCTAAGAATTACACTAGAAAGGGAAAATTCATTAAAACGACACTGAAACTACTCTAACTAACTACTTCTACACTATCTAATACATCTTTCTTCTTCTTTGTTGACTTATATAAGCCCTGAGGTGCATCTCTCTCTTTCCCACTTCAATTGGAGCCGTTGGATGAGTTCCTTTGATCACAGCCCTTCAAATGGGTTTTGGCGGGCAAAGTATTTTGACAGGTTTGAGTGGTTTAGGTGAGGTTATTTAATGAGGAGGGGGTGGGTTGGTTTGGTTGGTGAGTGATATTAATTGAGGTTGGTAGTATTGGTGGAAAGGTGAGAGGAGGGGGGGGGGACATGGAACGGGTATTCAGGGGTTTGGGATGGTGAACAGTGGAGAGGGTGGAGTTTGACTGGGGTTTGACTAGTGAGAGTATTATTAATCGGTTTGGATGTTGGGCCAAGGGGGATGGGTTTTGGATAAGTGGGCTTGGGATGGCTTGTGGATCAGGCTTTTGGTTTTGTTTGTTTATTTTAAACATAGGGTCCATTTGGTTTTGCAAATAAATACAAGGACCATTGTTGTAATTCCTGAAAAGTGAGGGACTGAGATTGTAAATCCTCTAAAGTAGCCACAAGGATAAAAATTGCCATATTTCATTTACCCAAGGACCATAAATGTAATTTTCCAAAATTTGAAATCCCAGGGACCTTTTATGCCAAAATTGAAAGTACAGGGACCAAAACTGTAATTTTTGAAACTTTAGACCCAAGTATCATATTTTGTGATTTTTGACTTTTTAAAAGACTTGGGTTGACTTTTCTTTCAAAATAAATGCATAGGGACTATTTTTGACAAGTTTTGAAACTTGGGGGACTGAAATTGCCAATTTTGCAAACTTTAATCATTTTTCATTTGTTTTTGCTCATTTTGCATTTAAAACATATAAAAGACAATCCCTGGGATATTTTCAGCATTTTGATGCCTTTTTGATTGTTTTTGGATGTTTTGCAGCTCAGATTTGACCAAAAATGATGAGTGTTTGAGCACTCATCAGGCAAGGAAGGTGACCTTGTAGCCGAACCACTATAAATCCTTTGTCTCTCGTGTTGACATAAATAATGCATAAAAACGTTATTTATATTTTTCGATATCTCTATGTTTTGACGATCACAAAATGTAAAATCATCAAACGTAAGATTACTACGTAAACAAGTATTAAGCTAGTTTATATCATTATATCCAACTTAATCACTAAAGGTATGGATAAACAAGTGCTTAATACATCTCATGATCGAAGGGGTATTTAATTAATTAATACAAAGTTTATTTAATTATATAAACATATTAAATATTTTTGAAAAACACTTTTGGTAATAAAGAAAAATGTTTTAATCATACTAAATATATGAATTCAAATTTTTAACCAAAATCAGTTAGTTTTTCACCAAATAAACTTTCTCCACTAAATGACAGAATTTCTGGCCGTTACAGCTGGGCGGCCCCCTTAATTATAAGGGGCGGTCCCCTTAAAATTAAGGGGACCTGCCATGAATTAAGGGGACCGGCCAGGCTCCTGTGTCAGAATTTTTCTCCTATAAATACCACCTTAAATCTGGAATTTTTCCCTACCTTTTACACAAAAATTTCAGATCTAAAACTCTCTAAACATCTTCCAAAACCCTTTGATCATTTGATTACTAATCCTTGTTTCAAGTGATTCAATCCCTTCTCATCTATCCTCATCCAAAATGCAAAAGAAGAATACTCCTTCTACAACTAAGTTCAAGAAGTATTGAAGAGTAGTTGTGTATATTATTTATGAAGTTGTGTTGTGCTTGTAATAAGTAGTTTAGAAGAAATAGAAGTTGTGTAGGGAGAAGAAGTTGTTTAGTAGTGAAGTAGTGTAGTTGTGAAGAAGATAGGTGTGAAGAAGATTGGTGTGAAGAAGATAGGTACGAAGAAGATTGGTGTGAAGGAGTTGTGTAGAAGTTGTGATTATGCTGTGACGAAGTTGTGGTGTGTACATTGGTGTGTAAGGTTTTCTCCGCCATAAGGGAGTTTGTTGACATAGTGAAGAAAACTCTCGAGTAGGTGACTCGGGGAGTGGAGTAGGAACAAGGAAGGTGACCTTTTAGCCGAACCACTATAAATCCTTGTGTTGTGGTTTGATCTTTCCAACTCTTTTCATTACTTACTTATTTACTTATACAATATTAGCTTAGTTAGTTAGTTAGTTAAAATATAATTGTTCATATAGAGCAAGTATTGAGATCACATAAACTAGAATCAAAGTTTTTAAAACAAACTTGTTTTTATAAATTTTAAAACGGACGTAAAACTATTTAACCCCCCCCCCCCCCTTCTAGTTTTCCAAAATTGGTATCAAGAGCCACGTCTTGCAAGATCTTTAAAATATATTGTATTTTAAAACTTGTAACGATCTATGGAATCTGAAAAATATTTAGAAGGGCAATCTATGCAAAGACCACCACTATTTGAAAGTGATGGATTTTTATATTGGAAAAATCGATTCGAAACTTATGTGAAATCAAAAGATCTAGATCTTTGGCATGTTATTACTAATGGTGATTTTTTACCTATTCAAAATAACCCGAAACAAAGAAAGATGAAATCGTACCTCTTGAAAAACAAAATGATGATTTAAAAAGAAAACTTGCTAAAAATAATGAAGCAAAAATGGTTATTTATAATGCGCTACCACGTAAAGAGTACGAAATGATCTTTATGTGTGAAACCGCAAAAGAAATTTGGAACTCTTTATTAATAACTCACCAAGATAATAATCAAGTCAAAGATAATAAAATAGATCTACTTGTTCAACAATATGAGCAATTCACGATTCCGGAAGAGGAATCAATTGATAATGTTTTCGCTAAATTTAACACTATCATCACAAGTTTAAAAGCACTTGATGAGAATTTTTCTAGTAAGAATTTTGTTAGGAGGTTTTCTAGGGCTCTTCACCCAAAATGGCGAGCTAAAGTGACGGCTATTGAAGAATCAAAGAATTTGTCAACGTTGCAACTTGATGAATTAATTGGAAATTTGAAAGTCTACGAAGCAATTATAAAGAAGGACTCCGAAATTGTAACACCCCCTAAATTTCAACTAGAGCAGCGGAAGACTTTGTGGGGTATTACTTAAAGGATCGAAGTCAACGTCATAGAAAACGACTCAAAGAGACGTTTTTAAAGTTATGTTTATCATTCATTAAAAAGACAAGTATTCATTTACAAGGTTGTTCCATTTGTTTTAACATATCATAGAAGATATGAGTTATTAAAAGCGAATGACAAAACATTTTATTTAACACCCATATAGGGGTTTAGTGCCCTCTCCATGCCTTGAGCTCCTTCGCATTAATTTCCTGAGATAAACATGCTAAAAGTCAACAAAAGTTGAGTGATATTCATAGGTTTAAGTTTAGTAGTTGAACACAAGCGATAGTGATAATTGCATCGAATTACAATTATAAGTTAAAAATCATTTATTATTGCATTAAGCTCATGACACTCATCCGATTAACAGATCTCATCATAAATGATGGATTATAGTAACAGGGGCCCTCGGGATAGGTCCTTGCCAGTAACCTATTAGATTTCAAATAAAGTGCGTTTAGTAGTTTTCTCAACGATCAAACGGGGATTGTCAATCCCTAATAGATCTATCCACAATTATTTACGTTCACCCTCTGGGTGACTAAGGTTCATGATATGAGGGGCTTTTGACAATAAGGGACTTAAGCAATAACAATTTCAGGCATAGTATAAGAAATTACTTGTGTTCAGATTTTAAAAGCATGTATCTCCTCACAAAAACAGTTTTATAAAAGTAGGCTATGAACTCACCTTAGTGGTTTAGTGATAAAAATAACGATACTCAGTTTGCAAAATGGGAACGGCTCCACACACGACCTAGATAATATATGGCAAGTTTTAATGTTTGATAGTCTTAATGTTTTAATCACGAGTAGTCTTTGAATACGTGAATTGTTAATTTAACGATAATAAAACTTTTGGTTTTATAGTTTATCGTACATTTAGTTTAGTTATATATATATATATAAATATAACGTAAAGTTTAATAATAATAATAATAGTTTGAAATAAAATGTAACGTCGTGACGCGAAATCGTAAAAATAGAAAGTAAAAATAAAAATGTTAATTTTTGTATATGGCCCTTGTCTTTTCCAAGAATTTACACTTTTTACCCTAACGGCATTCGCGTTACACCGTTAGTCCAAAATTAAATATATTTACGTTTAACGTCCAAAACTTTATAATTCTTACACTTTTCACCCAAAAGTTTATAGAATCAGTTTTTAATCCTTAAGTTTGCGAAATGACAGTTTTCACCACAACTTTGAAAAATTGACACTTTTAACCCGAATTTTATAAAATTTGCAAATTTAGTCCAAAATTTTCCAATTTCAAAACTTAGTGTTTTTATTTCTTAATTAGTTTAAAAATAGCTTATTTAACTTTTTCTAACAGCTTATTTGTCGAAAAGCTTATTTTTATAGCTTATGGGCTTTTAACGAAAAATCTAAGGCCCGTTAAGGTTTTTAAATCCAATGGGCTTACGAGGGTTTTGGGCTTGGTTTTGGGCTAATCTTAGGATCATAAAAATGTTACTAAACAGCTTATTGACATAGCTTATACGATCGGCTTATTTTTGGCTGATTGGGCCTTAAGGGCCCAATCGATAGTTATTAGTTTTCCAAAATAGTTTTCATGTCGATTTGCTTTGCATCATTTACTATGTCAAAACGTAAGTATTTTTACTAAGGTTCTATATGAAAGTGATAGTTTGTTAGGGGGTCGATTGGTTTGTGAAATAAAATAGTATGCTTGTTAAGTAGATTTTAAAGATATACGTTCGTTTTGGGCTTGCATGAAACGAGTTTTTGGAAGTAAAAGACTTAGAAATATTTTAAGAGTTTTCACGACTAGTTGTGATACGTTAGAAAGGTATTCCAAAATAGTTTGTACATAGCTTTTTAGTTTCAAAACTTTATATAACCTGATTGTTAAGGTGGAAAATATATAGACGAAAGTAAAATATGTATGTGTCGTTTATTTAATTTACGAGTAATAAGGTGCATTTGTTTGTGTTGTGTACGACAATATATCAAACGTACGTTTAGCTAAATAACAAAAAGAGTCGTATATGACTTACTACACCAAAATGGTGGGGCAAAATGAGACGTAGAATCGAGGAGAGTGTAGTATGAGTGCGTAGCGTGAGTGTAGACTCGACCAAGGTTCACAAACAATGACTTGTTCCTCCTAACTACCACCCGATTACTTGAAATCCTACCCAAGTGCTTCGACCCAAGAACTAGGCTAAGGACTTAATATTTTTGGTGAGTTTTTGGTTTGCATGAACGTGTAAAAAGAAAGCATGCATGCATGGCGTTTATATATGGAAGCTAGTGTATCCTAATGACTAAAACTTAATGAGATGGGATTGTTACGTGCATTCAAAAGTCATGAAGTGTAAGAGATAACATGTTACTCAAAGTTTTTGGTTCTAGTGTGTCGACATCTTTATTTTCAAAGGGAACGCGGGTTTTGGAATTTTAAAATGAAATGGTACTTGCGAAATAGGTTTTAAAAATGTTGTAGTACTTTGCCCAGGTGAATAGAATATGTATATGTGTGTGCATGAAAAGAGGAGGTACTAGTTTGTTTAAAAAACTCTATGTCGACATCCTTTTTTTATTTGTTACACGATTTGCAAATCGTGCATGGCTTGGTGACAACGATTAAGTGTAACATTTAAACATTAGGTTGTGTTTAGAAATGATTTTAGGACCTTATAGCAACAAATGTGGGTTAAAATGGTTTGGTTTTGGATTCGTTGAGATTTTATGAAATCGTTTTTGGACAAACGTTTTGCCTAGTAAAAGCGTAGCTAGACTTGATGTGGGGAACTAAAAATCGACACTCTAAATGTTGGCTAGGGGAGGAACGAGGGTGTGTAAAAATATAGGGGTGTCGTGTGTAGGATTTGGACGTACGAGACTCGTTTCTTACTTGTCTAGTCGAATGGTTTGAAAACAAAAGAAAGGGAAATGGGGCTTGGGGTGTGTGGGCCGTGAATAGTAGCAGACCAGAAATTATTTTGGGCTTAGAGTGAAATTAAGGGTCCGGTTTGGTGTAATTATAATTAGTAATAATATTAATTATGATTAGTGAAAAGTTTAGTAATTATTTAGTGAGACGTTTATGTGAGTCCGGACATTGTCGAACGCGTTTTGTTAAAATAGGTTACGTAAGTTCGTATGTGATAAAAGTTTTACTATTCTCGCGATTCTTAGACTATAGTGGTACATGTGTGAGCATCGTTCCGAGGAAAAAGGAATTATAAGTATCGTAGTGGATTCGAGTAACATAGCATATTTAAATAAAAAAAATTTGTTATTGGTAAAAATGTTATAAATTAACGTAATGATATATTAGTCTTTGATTAACTTTTACTATTCATAGGGAAAATTACGGGAGGTTACAGTACCTACCCCTTAATCTGAATTCCGTCCCGGAATTCTAGTCTAAGATGGTCGTCATGGGTGTCTAAGGAAATAGATGGGGGTATTTGGCGCGAATTTGGTCCTCGCGTTCCCAAGTGTATTCCGGTCCTCGCTTGGAGTTCCATCGAACCTTGACTATGGGAATACAGTTTTGTTTTAATCGTTTGACTTCCCGATCCATGATTTCTACTGGCTCTTCTGTAAAGACAAGTTTATCGTCGAGTTGAATCTCTTTGAGTTGAATCTCTTTGAGTGGGATCACTAGAGATTCATCGGATAAACACTTCTTAAGGTTAGACACGTGGAAGGTAGGGTGTACTCGGCTAAGTTCTTCTGGCAGCTCTAGCTTATATGCCACTGGTCCAATCCGCTCTAGGATGCTAAATGGTCCGATGTATCTAGGGTTTAACTTTCCACGCTTTCCAAAGCGTATCATTCCTTTTCAAGGAGACACTTTCAACATTACTCTATCTCCAACCTAAAATTCCATAGGTTTTCGTCTTATGTCGGCATAGCTTTTCTGCCTGTCTCTTGCAGCTTGCAGCCGTTGTTTGATCTTAACTATTTTCTCCGTTGTCTCATGAATGAGTTCGGGCCCGGTGAGTTGTATGTCACCAACTTCGGCCCAACAAACGGGTGATCTGCACTTTCTTCCATACAGTGCTTCGAATGGTGCTGCCTTAATACTAGTGTGATAACTATTGTTGTAGGAGAATTCTACCAATGGTAAGTGTTTGTCCCAACCTTTTTCGAAGTCGATCACACATGCTCGGAGCATGTCTTCTAAGGTTTGGATGGTTCTTTCACTTTGTCCATCGGTCTGAGGATGGTATGTTGTGCTCATGTCTAACTTAGTACCTAGAGCTTTCTGCAAAGATTTCCAGAAATGAGACGTGAATCGACTATCTCAATCAGAGATGATGGAGATAGGCACTCCATGTCGGGTAACAATCTCTTTTAAGTACAACTGTGAGAGTGTATTCATTTTGTCGGTTTCTTTGATAGGCAGAAAGTGATCGGATTTGGTGAGACGATCAACGATGACCCATATGGTATCATATCCTGTTGACGTCTTGGGTAGTTTGGTGATGAAGTCCATTGTAATCCGTTCCCATTTCCACATGGGAAGTTCGGGTTGTATCAACAATCCTGATGGTTTCTGATACTCTGCTTTTACTCTGGCACAAGTCAAACATTTTCCGACATACTCTGCTATGTCGGCTTTCATGTTTGGCCACCAATATAGTTTCTTGAAATCCTGGTACATCTTGTCGGAACCTGGGTGGATGGAGTACTTTGATTTATGCGACTCATGCATGATGAGGTCACGTATTCCTCCATAGAATGGAACCCAACTTCTTTCCTTAAAACAGAGCATTCCGTTTGATCTCTTCACAAAACCATTTGAGTTCTCCGGCATGCCGTAGATTCTTTCATTTGGTCTGTTCTCTTCTCGAAAAGCTTCGGATTGCGCTTGAAGTATTTACGATGGAAGAGGCGAACAAACCGTCATTCCCAAGGATCGGACCCTGAGAGGTTTTATTCGTTCTTTCCTGCTTAAGGCATCTGCCACGACGTTTGCTTTTCCCGGATGGTAGCGAATCTCACAATCATAATCGCTAAGCAATTCTAACCATCGGCGTTGCCTCATATTCAACTCATTCTGATCTAGGATATGTTGAAGACTTTTGTGATATGTGTATACCATGCACTTGGTGCCGTACAGATAGTGTCTCCATATCTTAAGAGCAAATACTACTGCTCCTAATTCCAAATCATGAGTTGTATAATTTACTTCATGCGTCTTGAGTTGTCATGAAGCATAAGCTATCACTTTGTCTCTTTGCATCAGTACCGCACCTAAACCATGGTACGACGCGTCGCAGTACTCTACGAAGTATTCACTTCCTTCCGGTAGTGCTAAAATCGGGGCTTCACAGAGTTTCTTCTTTAACAACTGAAAGGCCGATTCCTGCTTTTCCTCCCAACTGTACTTCTTGTTCTTTTGTGTTAACTCGGTCAAAGGCTTGGCGATTTTTGAAAAACCTTCAATGAATCGCCTGTAGTAACCGGCAAGACCTAAGAATTGGCGTATTTCCGTGGGGTTGGTAGGAGATGCCCAATCCTTAACGGCCTCAATCTTTACCGGATCCACGTGGATGCCTTGACTATCGATAACGTGACCCAGAAATTGTACAGTTCTAATCCAGAAATCACACTTAGAGAACTTGGCATACAGCTCTTCCTTCTTGAGCAACTCTAAGATGATCCTCAAGTGTTCCGCATGTTCTTTCTCGTTGCGAGAATAGATTAAGATGTCATCTATGAATACAATCACAAATTTATCTAAGTATGGTTTGCATACTCGATTCATCAAATCCATAAACACTGCGGGCGCATTGGTTAAACCAAATGGCATCACTTGGAATTCAAAGTGTCCGTATCGAGTCTTAAAAGCTGTTTTGGGAATATCTTCCTCTTTAACTCTTAGTTGATGGTACCCTGACCTTAAGTCGATCTTCGAATAGACACTCGATCCTTGTAGTTGATCAAACAAATCATCGATCCTGGGTAGTGGATATCGATTCTTCACGGTTAATTTGTTTAATTCTCGGTAGTCAATGCACATTCGGAAAGTTCCGTCTTTCTTCTTAACGAATAGGACTGGAGCTCCCCAAGGTGATGAACTTGGTCGGATGAAACCCTTATCTGACAACTCTTCTGGTTGTCCGGCCAATTCCTTCATCTCGGACGGGGCTAACCTATAAGGTGCTCTTGCCACCGGTCCTGCTCCAGGCATGAGATCTATCTGGAATTCTACTTGGCGGGTAGGTGGAAGGCCGGGTAAATCGTCAGGAAAAACTTCTGGAAACTCCTTGACGACGGGAACGTCCTCAAGTCGTTTTTCCTTTGATTTATCTTCCGTTACTCGAACCATGAATACTTGACAACCTTGATTCATGTATTTCACCGTTCTGAGGTACGAGATGATACCGTGTCGCGGTTTACTCTTATCACCCTGGATAATGAGAGTTTCACCATTAAATGGAATGTGGACTGCTTTCTCATCACAGATGATTCTAGCATGGTGTTTGGATAACCAATCCATTCCGACGACGACATCAAAACTACTTAGCTGTGTAGGCAGGAGGTTGATGGGAAAAGTTTCGTTTTGTAGGGTTAGGGTGCAATTCTGAATTGCGGTGTCTATGCCAATTAAATCTCCGTTGGCCATTTCGATATCATAGGCAGTATCTAACTTAGAGGGGGCAATGTTAAGTAAGGGGGCAAAGGAAGTAGACACAAAACTCTTATCGGCTCCGGAGTCAAATAATACTTTAGCACTGTGATGATTGAGTAGGAACGTACCCGTGACTACGTCTGGGTTCTGTGGTGCATTTCCTTCTCCCATCACATAGGCTCTTCCACGAGCGTTGTTTGTCTGACCATTTCCTTTGGTGCATTGGTTCTTGTAATGGCCAATTTCTCCACAAGTGTAGCATGTTGGGGTCACGGGTTGCAAATTGCTCCCGGTAGCGGGGACCTTGCAATCCTTGGTTTGATGGCCCACTTTCTGACACTTTGTACACTTAATGGTGCACTGCCCATAGTGGTGTAACTTGCACTTGTGGCATTGAGGTTTTGGACCCGCATATCCCCCGCTTCCAGTGGCGGTATATGCTTTGGCAGTCTCTTGCCTAGGGTTCTGTTGATTGTTGCGGTTGTTGTAGTGGTGACGGTTTTGATTGTTGTTCCTGGGGTTGTTGTTGTTGGAGTTGTTGTGGTTGTGGTTGCCACTGTTGGTGTGAGTGATCCTTTTGTCATCAAGCTTTCGTTTGAGTTCTTTGTTACACTTGACCTCTCGGTCCAACAGTTTCTGAGCGAGGGTCATTTTCACTTCTAGAGTTGGTGGGTTTGACGAGGTAACATCTCCTTCGATGCTCCGAGGGAATCCTTCGACATATTTCTCCAGGGTCCTTTCGAAATCTGGCACCATCGTGGGGCATAGTGCCGATAGTTCTTGGAACCTCCTGTTATATGTCTTGAGATCAATCCCTTTCACTATTAACTCGTGAAATTCATCTTCCAACTTTCTCAGCTCAGCACGGGGGCAGTACTTCCTCAGTATTTTTGCTTTGAACTCGGTCCAGGTGAGTTAGAATGCTTCAGTCATCCCCATAGTTTGGGTGATAGAATTCCACCAAGACAGGGCATCTTGCAAAAGTGTTCCAGTAGCAAAGGTAACTTTGCAATCCTCCGAATAGCCACTCCTCTGAAAGACTGTTTCGGTTCGCTCGAACCACTGAGTAAGTCCAGTCACTCCTTCTGTATCCTTGTAGAAAATTGGTTGACAACCTATAAAGTCTTTATAGGTACACTTGCGGGGTACAGAGGTTCCACTTCCTCCTGGTGGTATGCTGGTGCCGCTATTGCGTGCATTTGCTTCCAAACCAGCGGCGACACCGTCAGCAATTGCTTTCTCGATATCAGCCGGAGTCATAGTTGGTGTGGACGTTTCGGTTACAGGTGTTGCGGTTTCGGGTGTTGTAGTCGCAGTCGCTTTCCTTGTCTTAGCCATGACTCTATCAATATCATATATATAACCATGTTATGTTGAGATATTATCGCGTAAAATTTATAACATTATAAATAATTATCACGACATTTTTGAATAAATCACAACACACAATAGAAGTATAAATAATTGGTTTGGTTTGTATGGACTGACATTCCCTGTGACAACATATATATGAGAACACAACAACGCATAAAGATACAACCATACAAACATAGATCAACATCAATATATTACAATGTAACTGACAACATAATATTAATAACGTCTCGTTCATTCGTTTTACAAAGAAAACATAACAATACAAGATTTCTTTATTAATGCCACATTGGCAGGCTAAGATAGTCCTTAGCTATAATGATATATCCCTGATCTATGGATTCCCTGGTGCATCCCCGAGTCTGCGTTGAAGGTCTTCAATCATAGTCATCATGGTCTCTATTGTCAAGTCTCTGGCTCTCTCTCTAGCCTGGGTGTCTCTAATCATACTCCTCAGGTTTAGGACCTGAATGCTGATCCTGTCGATCTCGTCATCCTGTGACTCGATCTCTCCTTGCATCATGATAGCAATACCTCCCAAGGTACGTATCATCTCAACAGCCCCTTGCAGATGAATGCTCATCAGTTCAAAGCTCTCCTCCATTGCCAACTGACCAATCTCAAGGTTTCCTACATCTTCTCCTATAGCCTCTATCTGCTCTAGTGGAAAATCATCGATAACTCTCACAATGTCATCAAGATGATCCTCATGGCAGGCTATCCTGGCGGCTAGTAAAGGTATGGTATGGTGGATGGGTTCTCCGGTAACTGGAAGAATCCTAGAAGCAGCTGAGGATGAACTCTCTCCTAGTTCCCTAGCACTAGGAGCACCTTCCTGAGATCTCCAGTACTAAAGGAGTGGAAGTAAGAAAGACCATCTTCGAGCATCGACCCTCCTACGGATCTTAGGAAGGGAAGTAGCCTCGGTTACGGTTTGCTCACCGGGGTCAGACAGGGATGAAACCACAATACGTGGCCTCCAACGAGGTGGAGCTGATAGTGAGGTAATGGTTGGTGAATCAGGTGCTGGTAAGGGTACAGTGGTGGTTTGTCGATAAAAGACGGTGGTTGGTGGAACTGGGGATAGTCGTATAGTCCTAGGGTGCTCAAGGGATGAGGACGGTGATGGCTTAATTCCAGTCATAGGTGAGGTGGGAAATATCACTGGTGCTGGTGATACGAATGGAGTAGGTAGGGGTGGAGATGGTGGTGGTATAGGTGGAATAGGTGTCAAATGCACCCGTTTCCGGGGAGTGTGCTTACAGACAGGACCTCCTCCGTAACGTCGGAAAGGTTGACCAAAGGGTTCTGGCTCAAAAATCTGGAGTTGACGCACATGCCTATGCCTGCGATTCTGAGCAGGTGATGGGGGTGGTGGTATTGGGAGAGAAGTTTCCGAGTCTGAGTCAGATGAGAAGGTGATAGGATGGGAAGATGACGACATGGTACTGTATTAATCCCGAATAGTAAATGCAAGTCATTAATATAATCATAAACTACGTTAACATTATAAAAAGCTCATATGATAAATAACATTTTCTAACCGTTGTTGGAGCTGCGAAGGCACGGAGGGCGTAACGTGACTTTTGAAAAAATGGTCCATTTTAAAAGCGTAGTTATAGTCCAGTGTTTTTAAAATACACCTGGTTCTCTATAACCTTGACTCTGATGCCAATCTGTAACACCCGTTAAATTTCAACTAGAGCAGCAGAAGACTTTGCGGGGTATTACTTAAAGGATCGAACTCAACGTCATAGAAAACGACTCAAAGAGACGTTTTAAAAGTTATGTTTATCATTCATTAAAAATACAAGTATTCAAGTACAAGGTTGTTCCATTTATTTTAACATATCATAGAAGATATGAGTTATTAAAAGCGAATGCCAAAACATTTTATTTAACACCCATATAGGGGTTTAGTGCCCTCTCCATGCCTTAAGCTCCTTCGCATTAATTTTCTGAGATAAACATGCTAAAAGTCAACAAAAGTTGAGTGATATTCATAGGTTTAAGTTTAGTAGTTGAACACAAGCGATAGTGATAATTGCATCGAATTACAATTATAAGTTAAAAATCATTTATTATTGCATTAAGCTCATGACACTCATTCGATTAACAGATCTCATCATAAATGATGGATTATAGTAACAGGGGCCCTCGGGATAGGTCCTTGCCAGTAACCTATTAGATTTCAAATAAAGTGTGTTTGGTAGTTTTCTCAACGACCAAACGGGGATTGTCAATCCCTAATAGATCTATCCACAATTATTTACGTTCACCCTCTGGGTGACTAAGGTTCATGATATGAGGGGCTTTTGGCAATTAGGGACTTAAGTAATAACAATTTCAGGCATAGTATAAGAAATTACTTGTGTTCAGATTTTAAAAGCATGTATCTCCCCACAAAAACAGTTTTATAAAAGTGGGCTATGAACTCACCTTAGTGGTTTAGTGATAAAAATATCGATACTCAGTTTGCAAAATGGGAACGGCTCCACACACGACCTAGATAATATATGGCAAGTTTTAGTGTTTGATAGTCTTAATGTTTTAATCGCGAGTAGTCTTTGAATACGTGAATTGTTAATTTAACGATAGTAAAACTTTTGGTTTTATAGTTTATCGTACGTTTAGTTTAGTTATATATATATATATATATATATATATATATATATATATATATATATATATATATATATATATATATATAACGTAAAGTTTAATAATAATAATAATAGTTTGAAATAAAATGTAACGTCGTGACGTGAAATCGTAAAAATGGAAAGTAAAAATAAAAATGTTAATTTTTGTATATGGCCCTTGTCTTTTCCAAGATTTTACACTTTTTACCCTAACGGCGTTAGCGTTACACCGTTAGTCCAAAATTAAATATATTTACGTTTAACGTCCAAAACTTTATAATTCTTACACTTTTCACCCAAAAGTTTATAGAATCAGTTTTTAATCCTTAAGTTTGCGAAATGACAGTTTTCACCACAACTTTGAAAAATTGACACTTTTAACCCGAATTTTATAAAATTTGCAAATTTAGTCCAAAATTTTCCAATCTCAAAACTTAGTGTTTTTATTTCTTAATTAGTTTTAAAATAGCTTATTTAACTTTTCCTAACAGCTTATTTGTCGAAAAGCTTATTTTTATAGCTTATGGGCTTTTAACGAAAAATCTAAGGCCCGTTAAGGTTTTTAAATCCAATGGGCTTACGAGGGTTTTGGGCTTGGTTTTGGGCTAATCTTAGGATCATAAAAATGTTACTAAACAACTTATTGCCATAGCTTATACGATCGGCTTATTTTTGGCTGATTGGGCTTTAAGGGGCCAATCGATAGTTATTAGTTTTCCAAAATAGTTTTCATGTCGATTTGCTTTGCATCATTTACTATGTCAAAACGTAAGTATTTTTACTAAGGTTCTATATGAAAGTAATAGTTTGTTAGGGGGTCGATTGGTTTGTGAAATAAAATAGTATGCTCGTTAAGTAGATTTTCAAGATATACGTTCGTTTTGGGCTTGCATGAAACGAGTTTTTGGAAGTAAAAGACTTAGAAATATTTTAAGAGTTTTCACGACTAGTTGTGATACGTTAGAAAGGTATTCCAAAATAGTTTGTACGTAGCTTTTTAATTTCAAAACTTTATATAACCTGATTGTTAAGGTGGAAAATATATAGACGAAAGTAAAATATGTATGTGTCGTTTATTTAATTTACGAGTAATAAGGTGCATTTGTTTGTGTTGTGTACGACAATATATCAAATGTACGTTTAGCTAAATAATGAAAAGAGTCGTATAGGACTTACTACACCAAAATGGTGGGGCAAAATGAGACATAGAATCGAGGAGAGTGTAGTATGAGTGCGTAGCGTGAGTGTAGACTCGACCAAGGTTCACAAACAATGACTTGTTCCTCCTAACTACCACCCGATTACTTGAAATCCTACCCAAGTGCTTCGACCCAAGAACTAGGCTAAGGACTTAATATTTTTGGTGAGTTTTTAGTTTGCATGAACGTGTAAAAAGAAAGCATGCATGCATGGCGTTTATATATGGAAGCTAGTGTATCCTAGTGACTAAAACTTAATGAGATGGGATTGTTACGTGCATTCAAAAGTCATGAAGTGTAAGAGATAACATGTTACTCAAAGTTTTTGGTTCTAGTGTGTCGACATCTTCATTTTCAAAGGGAACGTAGGTTTTGGAATTTTAAAATGAAATGGTACTTGCGAAATAGGTTTTAAAAATGTTGTAGTACTTTGCCTAGGTGAATAGAATATGTATATGTGTGTGCATGAAAAGAGGAGGTACTAGTTTGTTTAAAAAACTCTATGTCGACATCCTTTTTTTATTTGTTACACGATTTGCAAATCGTGCATGGCTTGGTGACAATGATTAAGTGTAACATTTAAACATTAGGTTGTGTTTAGAAATGATTTTAGGACCTTATAGCAACAAACGTGGGTTAAAATGGTTTGGTTTTGGATTCGTTGAGATTTTATGAAATCGTTTTTGGACAAACGTTTTGCCTAGTAAAAGCGTAGCTAGACTTGACGTGGGGAACTAAAAATCGACACTCTAAATGTTGGCTAGGGGAGGAACGAGGGTGTGTAAAAATATAGGGGTGTCGTGTGTAGGATTTAGACGTACGAGACTCGTTTCTTACTTGTCTAGTCGAATGGTTTGAAAACAAAAGAAAGGGAAATGGGGCTTGGGGTGTGTGGGCCGTGAATAGTAGCAGGCCAGAAATTATTTTGGGTTTAGAGTGAAATTAAGGGTCCGGTTTGGTGTAATTATAATTAGTAATAATATTAATTATGATTAGTGAAAAGTTTAGTAATTATTTAGTGAGACGTTTATGTGAGTCCGGACGTTGTCGAACGCGTTTTGTTAAATAGGTTACGTAAGTTCGTATGTGATAAAAGTTTTAATATTCTCGCGATTCTTAGACTATAGTGGTACATGTGTGAGCATCGTTCCGAGGAAAAAGGAATTATAAGTATCGTAGTGGATTCGAGTAACATAGCATATTTAAATTAAAAAAATTTTGTTATTGGTAAAAACGTTATAAATTAACGTAATGATATATTAGTCTTTGATTAACTTTTACTATTCATAGGGAAAATTACGGGAGGTTTCAGAAATGGTCAAAGGAAAACGAGAGCAAAGCAAGTCAATCGCCTTGAAAGCTAGAAAGGAATCTAGTAACGAAGATAGATCATCTTCCGAAAGTGATGACGAAGAATACGCCATGGCCGTAAGAGATTTCAAGAAATTCTTCAAAAGGCGAGGATGATTCGTTAGACAACCACACGATGAAATGAGAGCACCTCAAAAGAATAATGATGACAAGTATAGCAAGAATGAGAGAAAGTATTTCAAGTGTGGTGATCTGAATCACCTCATTGGAAAATGTCCAATGATGACAAGAGATCAAAATCAAAGAGCATTTGTTGGAGGAGCTTGGAGTGATAGCGATGAAGATGAGAAAGAAACAACAAAGGAAGAAAAGTGTCTCATTGCAAAGAAATCAAGTGAGGTACGTTCCGAAACTGAATACTTTAGTGATGAAAATTTATCATTAGATGAAAAAGATTTAGATAGTGAATACAATAGATTATGCAAACTAGGACAACAAGTAATGGCTAAAAACAAATCACTAAAATGCATAAACAACCAATTAGAAAATGAAGTACTAGAACTAAAAATTAAAATACATCAACTTGAAAAAGGTAAGGAAATTTTTGAGGAATGTAAATCATGTCAAGAGCTTAAAAGTGAAAACGACAAACTCAGGGAAGAAATTTGCAAACTTGATAAATTTGAAAATAGCAGTAACTCACTTAGTAAAATTATAAGTATTCAAAGAGTATCCGGAGATAAAACCGGTTTAGGATTTAACTCAACCGAAGCTTCAACAAGTGAAATTAAAAATATTAAATTTGAAAGTGAACTCAAGGAACTAAAACCTCCAAAATGTAATCCTAAGTATATACTCATAAATGATAAGAAAATACCTCTTGCTAGTGATGAAGAAATATAAACCTAAAACAAGATCTAAAACTCCACCACCTAGGAAACCAAATAATTCTTACCCTAGATCTAAAACACCTCAACCAAGAGCAAACCAAAATAGACGAAACTTTAACAATAATCAACAAATGTGGAACTTCGATCCATGGGGAATGTTTCCACCATATATGCACCCAAGTCAAATACAAAACATGTTCGGATCAAATAACTTTGGTCAAATGAGACAATGGGGACCAACGTAGAAAATTCGCCATTCACACTTGGAAATTTTAGTTGTCACCTCTTGTTCGTACAATTCCTTGAAGACTTTGAAGAAAAACGCATTGAAGAGTACACATTTCCTTTTATTTCCTTGTAAAGAAATGCATGCTTAGTTTAGTCTCTAGTTTTTATGTGATTTTGCTTGGCTTATAGTTTCCTCTAGATTTTATATCTATACATCTATATATATATATATATATATATATATATACTTAGCTATATCTAGGATCTTATAACCTAGAAAACTCATTTGTCGACTTTCTAGAACTAGAAATTGTTCGTTTACGAACCTTTTCTTACCCCCACTTGCCTTCTTGAACTTCAATGTTCAACGACACTCATGTTGATGTAGAGAAATGAGTCGAAAAATCTATGGATGAAACAAACTCCCGTCTTCCGTTGCATACGTCTCCCTCCTATATTCTCGTCTTATAAGCCCATACTATATACGTATATATATATATATATATATATATATATATATATATATATATATATATACTTATAAACCTTCCACAACTCTCTCGTCCACTTGACAACTTGATAAATTTCATCCGAAATGATCAAGAAATTTTAATTGACGAAATGTCAAGTAAAAGTGTCAAGTAATTCCTTTCGTGCGAATACTCTCTAACGTATTTTTGATTAAATATAAATCTAATTTATATATAAATATTTTCTTGTTCTTTACAGAAACCAAAACCACGAAAAATCAAGTTTTGGAGGGCGGCCCCCTTAATGTTTAAGGGGGCCGGCCATCTGATTGTTCCAATTCGTTTTCACTCTTATTTCTTTTGTCAAACACTCCTCTTTCTCATTATCCCCATGTTCTGTTGCTGCTGTGATGAAATTCCAAACCCCAAAACATCAAAAACCACTTCCAAATCACATAATTCGGGTTATTTCGCAAAGGGCAAATTCATCTAACACGATCACCATTACATATTGTGAAAATGCCAAAAGCGACTACCGAAGATCTTTCTCACACTAAAAACTACATTCCTAAAGTTTCCCAACTCCCTACTACATCTCCTTCCATTGGACGTATATATCGACAAATTGAAGATAGAAACGTTCATGAGGGACGTGTAGTAGATCTAGCTTTTGCTCAATCCGACTACATTGATCGCTTGTTTACAAGCATCAACTTCAATTGCCTCTTTGAAATCAATGAACCCATCGTTCCTCGTTTCATAGTTGATTTCTATAGCCAAGTCGCGGTTCAAACCAATGATCTTGGTGCCATCACCATCTCCTTCATGATCCAAAATGAATTTATCACCTTAACTCTCGACCAATTCGGTCAAATCCTCCAAATTCCTTTTAGAGGTCAAGCCATTTTCACAAACGAGTGGGACCTCGAATCTCTACATCGTTGTCGACCAACCTTTGGTCCATATCTCTCCGACATCCCTCATCCTGACGAAATTCGCCAAGTCCTTGGTGTAGAGCGTGACACTACAACCCGAAAAATAAAATCAAAAAATGTCCAAATCTCTTCATACCAAATTCTTCTCAAGGAATTAGGCCCCCACATGAAGCGTTGGGAAGAACTCATTCGTGAGAATGCGTTCGGTACCGAAGGTCACCGGGACCATCTCCCGGCGTGCCTTGCTCACATGTTGTATTGTATTGCTGTTGAAAAGCCATACAATTTGGCCTACTTCTTTATCAAACGGATTGAGTGTGCTAGAAAAACTCCCAAAGCCAATCTTCCATATGGAATGTTTCTAACTCGTCTCTATCGTCATGTTATCGAGTTCTACCCCGATCTTGACAATAGCATCTATGACTCCATCTATCCCACCTTACGTCCTCTCGCTCTAAAACAAGCTCGACGAACTCGAAGTGACAAGGGAAAATCTCGTCGTCATAGCTTTCACGGTTCATCTTCTCGACAAGACGATGACGATGAGGAGGAAAACATCCATGGTGCTAGTATCCCTTCGCTCTCCGAGTTCGTTTATAATCTAGAGGATCTCGACTATCCCGAGTATATAACCCCATCTCCTAGCGATCAAACCGACGAAGTACTTCATGAGTGAACAACCGAGGTGCTTAGACGACAAAAGAGTTTGCATGAAGAAGTTAGAGGTGGCTTCAAATCCATCGGGAAGACGTTGAAGGGTATCTTTGGGAAGAAAAGGAGATGATGGAGATTAGCTTATGTTTGTTGAACAATATTTATTTTTATGTCTCTTGATCGTGGATATTTATCTGCTATTTGTCCGAATTATATTCGAAAGTACTTGTATTTCTCTTGGATGATTGTTTGGATACTTGACTAGGTTGATAACTTGCTTAATTATGTTTAATATATGCTTATGATTGCATGTTTTATTACTTAATCTATATATTTGCTTGCATGCTTAGCTTATGTGTGTATATATATATATATATATATATATATATATATATATATATATATATATATATCTAACATGTATGCTTTCTAATAGACCAAAACAAATGTGAAATGTCCAAATAGAGCTTGCTGCAAAAACAAAACAGAATATAACGTTTTTCCAGAAAAATTTTGAGTTCTGGGTCGTCAGATGTGCGGCCCCCTTAATTCATAAGGGGCGGGACCCTTAAAATTAAGGGGACCGGCCTCCATTTAAGGGGACCGGCCATCTGGAACAGTCTTTACACTATTTTCTTTTGCAACTTGTGACTTCTTTTGCTAGTCCTAGCTACCATTTCCCTTAAAAACTAAACTGATTTTGGAATCTAACAATGCAATTTCAAATTAATTCCATTTCTAAACATGTTTTCATACTATATAATCCCCATGCATGTTTAATTCACATTCCATCATCATCAACTTTCATCAAACCTCATCCTTTCATCATGTCATCACCAAGAACCACATACTCAAACAATGCCAAGAAACAAAAACTTGTCATTATTCCACCAAAACAACTCTTCATTGATCTCACCAATGAAGACAACACCACTCCATCACCACCACCTCAATGCTCATCTCCTAGTGCACCAAATGCACCTTCCAAAACACCATCAACAAATGGAACTTCCACTTCTTCCATACCATCCACTTCATCCATAAATGACTACATAAACACCCACTTGTCTCCTCCACCAATAGTTCAACCATCACAACCTACCATTGAAAACACAACTCTTGCATTAACCCTCTCATTATCACCATTAACACCTCTTGATGCACACTTCTAATCATCCCGTATCAATCCACCAACCTATAACCCCGTCCCATGGAGCTTACTTGAAGCTCATGGTGACACTTGCCTTTGTTGCATCCACAACCGAACAATTGTGTTCGGACTAAGAGATGAGATACAATACATGTTTTCATACATTGAAAACTCGTTGCATCAACCATCAACAACAAACACATCTCCTCCACCACCATCAACAAACACTCCTCCACCATCACCATCTCCATGTTCACCATCCATTCCACCCAATTAAACATGCTTGGTATTTTGCAAATAAAATTGTCTTAAACCATTTTGGATGGCAAGCTCTAGAGAGGACCTTCATGTTAGAGATATGGTTTATTTTATTTATGATTGTAAGCCTTCAAGGCTTTTATTATTTGCACTACTTGTTTAATCCTTTAGTTTGTTGATTTAATGCTTGGTGTAACCTTTTGTTCTTTCAATGATTATGGTTATGTTTAGTTTCTTTTCTTGCATGCTATATATATATATGTTGCTTGTCCACTAAATATTTTTTGCAAGAATTTCATATCTCGATTCCTTTTGACCTCAAAACGAGGGGGAGTATACATCAAGGGGGAGCTCCAATTAAATCGGGATAACCTTTTTGATGCTAACAAGAAGGGGGAGAATTGATATAAACTCACAATAATACTTGTATATATACTAATTTTCGCTAAATGAGTTTAGATTTTGTAATCATCAAAAAGGGGGAGATTGTTGACATAAATAATGCATAAAAACGTTATTTATATTTTTCGATATCTCTATGTTTTGACGATCACAAAATGTAAAATCATCAAACGTAAGATTACTACGTAAACAAGTATTAAGCTAGTTTATATCATTATAACCAACTTAATCACTAAAGGTATGGATAAACAAGTGCTTAATACATCTCATGATCAAAGGGGTATTTAATTAATTAATACAAAGTTTATTTAATTATATAAACATATTATATATTTTTGAAAAACACTTTTGGTAATAAAGAAAAATGTTTTAATCATACTAAATATATGAATTCAAATTTTTAACCAAAATCAGTTAGTTTTTCACCAAATAAACTTTCCCCACTAAATGACAGAATTTCTGGCCGTTACAGCTGGGCGGCCCCCCTTAATTATAATGGGCGGTCCCCTTAAAATTAAGGGGACCGGCCATGAATTAAGGGGACCGGCCAGGCTCCTGTGTCAGAATCTGTCAGAATTTTTCTCCTATAAATACCACCTTAAATCTGGAATTTTTCCCTACCTTTTGCACAAAAATTTCAGATCTAAAACTCTCTAAACATCTTCCAAAACCCTTTGATCATTTGATTACTAATCCTTGTTTCAAGTGATTCAATCCCTTCTCATCCATCCTCATCCAAAGTGCAAAAGAAGAATACTCATTCTACAACTAAGTTCAAGAAGTATTGAAGAGTAGTTGTGTATATTGTGTATATTATTTGTGAAGTTGTGGTGTGCTTGTAATAAGTAGTTTAGAAGAAATAGAAGTTGTGTAGGGAGAAGAAGTTGTTTAGTAGTGAAGTAGTGTAGTTGTGAAGAAGATAGGTGTGAAGTAGATTGGTGTGAAGAAGATTGGTGTGAAGAAGATAGATGTGAAGAAGATATGTGTGAAGTAGATTGGTGTGAAGGAATTGTGTAGAAGTTGTGATTAAGTTGTGACGAAGTTGTGGTGTGTACATTGGTGTGTAAGGTTTTCTCCGCCATAAGGGAGTTTGTTGACATAGTGAAGAAAACTCTCGAGTAGGTGACTCAGGTAGTGGAGTAGGAACAAGGAAGGTGACCTTGTAGCCGAACCACTATAAATCCTTGTGTTGTGATTTGATCTTTCCAACTCTTTTCATTACTTACTTATTTACTTATACAATATTAGCTTAGTTAGTTAGTTAAAATATAATTGTTCATATAGAGCAAATATTGAAATCACATAAACTAGAATCGAAGTTTTTAAAACAAACTTGTTTTTATAAATTTTAAAACGGACGTAAAACTATTCAACCCCCCCTTCTAGTTTTTCACATCTCGGTTTGATCTTTCCATCTCTCACTATTTGCTTACTTACTTATTAGCATTTCGTATATAGTTATAATTGCTTGTGTCGTGCATATATTGATTTCACATAAAGATCAAAC